>JARFJB010002427.1:0-27500 GCA_036346205.1 Vesta saturnalis | reverse complement strand
TTTCAAGTTGGGATCTCATCGTGTTCATTGCAAAATTAATTATTTTTGGGTTCGGGGGTGTATTTCTACCCTTCGGACTGGTCCTACTCATTCCGATTTTTAGAGAACGTAGTACGAATTATTCTTTAATTTTAAAAGCTATTTTCAAGTTGGGATCTCATCGTGTTCATTGCAAAATTAATTATTTTTGGGTTCGGGGGTGTATTTCTACCCTACGGACTGGGCCCAACTCGTTCTGATTTTTAGAAACGTAGCACGAATTATTCCTTAATTTTAAAACCAATTTTCAAGTTGGGATCTCATCGTGTTCATTGCAAAATTAATTATTTTTGGGTTCGGGGGTGTATTCCTACCCTTCGGACTGGTTCTAACTCATTCTGATTTTTAGAGAACGTAGCACGAATTATTCCTTAATTTTAAAACCAATTTTCAAGTTGGGATCTCATCGTGTTCATTGCAAAATTAATTATTTTTGGGTTCGGGGGTGTATTTCTACCCTTCGGACTGGTCCTAACTCATTCCGATTTTTAGAAAACGTAGTACGAATTATTCTTTAATTTTAAAAGCTATTTTCAAGTTGGAATCTCATCGTGTTCATTGCAAAATTAATTATTTTTGGGTTCGGGGGTGTATTTCTACCCTTCGGACTGGTCCTAACTCATTCTGATTTTTAGAGAACGTAGTACGAATTGTTCTTTAATTTTAAAACCAATTTTCAAGTTGGGATCTCATCGTGTTCATTGCAAAATTAATTATTTTTGGGTTCGGGGGTGTATTTCTACCCTTCGGACTGGTCCTAACTCATTCCGATTTTTAGAGAACGTAGTACGAATTATTCTTTAATTTTAAAAGCTATTTTCAAGTTGGGATCTCATCGTGTTCATTGCAAACTTAATTATTTTTGGGTTCTGGGGTGTATTTCTACCCTTCGGACTGGGCCCAACTCATTCTGATTTTTAGAAACGTAGCACAAATTATTCCTTCATTCTAAAAGCAATTTTCAAGTTGGGATCTCATCGTGTTCATTACAAAATTAATTATTTTTTGGTTCGGCGGTGTATTTCTGCTCCCACAGCAGGTTTTAAATCATTCCGAATTTTAAAAAGAGTGGTATACATTATTGTTACGTTTTAAAAGTTATTTTTAGGGTGGAATGGTATCGTTTCTTTACCGTGCACATAATTATTTTATACAACAGGGATAAATTTGAGCCCCTCAGATGAGTCGCACCTTAATCTGTTTTGTCGAGAACGTGATATGAATTATTGTTGATTTTTAGCAGATTTTTTTATTGAATATCATTGTGTTGACTAGAAAATTACTCAATTTATGTATCGAGGGTGGATTTTACTGCTTCGAGCTGTACAAATAGGAAATACTATTGGTTTGTAATATTCGTAAATTATAAATACATTCGAACCACATTATTATTATATACGCATGATTTAGTTGAATAGTACGCCACTGATATCACTCATCGGGTATTTTCGGTTTTTTTACTGCTAAAAGTTACTGCCAACTTCACGGTGGTTACTAAGGAAATTAATCTGCGATAAATTAGACTGTTTTCTACTGTTTACTACGTGCACAGATTTAAGCAGACAAGAGGTGCAACAAATATTAGCAAAAGGTTTACGTGCGTTCTATCTATGCATTTATTGTAATGATCAGTGAAAAAAAGTAACTCTCCTGATAATAATAACACCTTAAGTATTGGTTTAAATAAGCTAAAAGAGTTTTTATACTGAAAAGTAACCAATAGCCTGAAAGGGTTATTAATTGTGGATATTATTAAAAATGTTGACTAGGTATTTTGTATTAATTTAATTAGATAACTTACAAACAAAAATAACTAAATGTAATATTAAACAAATAAAGTTTTATAATAAGTGTTCAAAATTAGCACCATCTACTTCTAAACATTTATGAATCCTTTTCATTAAGTTATGTCTGTAATTCTGGAAATATGGTCGGGTGTTAGAGAATTAAAAGCAAGTTTTTAATGATATCCACAATTAATAATCCTTTCAGGCTATCGGCTACTTTTCAGAATTAATTACTTATGAAAAAATAACAAAATATCACCTTAAATTATGGAAATCATGGCCTACACTTTACTAATCTTGAAATAATTAAGTGTTGTTATGTTTTAACTAAGATTATGAAATATCTCAAAAGTGGTTGGATTTAGGTATAGGGAATACTGATACCAAACGAATTGACTTATAAAAATACAGCGGAAAATGTATTAAAATACAGGGTGTTCTATTTAAAGTAAGCAACTTGTAAATGATTTAAATTGTGCATGTTGGCGGCCAAGTTTAAAACACCCTGTATGTAATATCAATGAGATGGATATATGTAGTTAACGGACAAGCGCTTGTTGTTTATTGGTTACAATTTCACGTCACTAGCTTCGTTATTAATGGAGATATCGTTATTCAATGTGAACTAGGATTTTTTTAAATTTAAAAAGAAATCGAAATATCTCGAAAATACTTCATTTTTGGTATAGGACATTGTGCACAAATTTTATCTAGAATTTCATGTAGAATTCGAAAATAAAATAAAAAATATTAGGTTTCATTTAAAATAACAAAGTTGACGTCTACTTCCGGTATAACCGGAAGTGCCACATTCAGGACAATATTATATTTGAACTCAGCGTCATCCAAAACCTACAGCTTCATAATTTCAGATTTTTAACACAACTGTATCTGCCATTACTTTTAATCAAAACTCTTCGCGCCACACCCTGTATAATTCGAATCCATTTAACTTTCATAAATATGAAAATGTAAACTTTCACCTTTATCACACATAATAAAATAAAAAAAATCTTTTTTGGGTTTTTTAATGGTGTATTTTAAATTATATAATCTAAACGTTTCGATAACACTTACAGTTATCTTCGTCAGTAGTACCTAATATCTGTTAAAATTGTTAAAGATGTTGTAAGCAATTTTGACAAAGTTAAAAAATTAACAGATAAACATCACCCTGTTATCAACATAACAGTTTGAGAAACGTTTAAACCAACTATAGAATTAAATTTTAGTAAAGAATAACGGGGTCATTAAAAATTAAATATTGTAACTGTCTTAAAGATGACAAATCAGAACACCTTCTAACAATGAAAAATTTCAGCCAAAAAACACATTTAACAAAATTTAATCAAGTTATGATGTAAGTGTAAAGTTGTGAAAAACTTCAATTTCAAAATGATAGAAGCATTCACAAATATAAACATGACATCAGATAAAATAATCCAGTTAAATCTAACAAAGAGATATCTTTATCAATAAGTGCAAGTGTTATTAACACACACATTGTATCTGGTCGATGACTTTAGTGTAATATAACATAGATTAAATATTGTTCGTTAAATTTCGTAATGCAAGTCCGTTTCTTTTAAGAAGCTTATGATGTTTGAGATTCACGTAGTAGTGGACAGTGTTTGTGTATTGTTTATTTTATATTTCATTCTATAGCTTTGTGGGTGTTTACATTGCTTTAGTATGTCTTTTACGATTAAATCTTCACCACACTGCGGACAGCTTCTTATTTTATTTCCTATTAGTAGGTCACTGTGTGTATGTCTCGTGTGCCCAATTGTAAGAGTGTTATTAATACCAGTTCTTTGCGGTTCACTGTTGATGGAATTTTGTAAATTTGATTCCTGGTTGTACTGATGTTAGGTATGATGTATTTATGACCATCTGTCTTTCCAGGCGTTTTCTATTTCTAGTTAATGTGTTTTAGTGCACCATTTAGTGTGATATCTTTGATCATCTTTAACCGATCTCACCGCTTCATTTAGATTTATATGTTGTGTTCCATGTGAAGACACTTGTTAGGCGTTTTATTACATGTAAGTTGACCACATCTACAGATGAGTTCATAATTTGCCGGCTCATGTATTACTTTTAATAGCATAACATTCTACGTTAGCTAAAGTGTACGGTGGCCAACAAGAATGCGAGGTACTGTATCTGGGAAACTATACATCGTAGAGGCTTGCGGAAAAAAGTTACTAAAACGGCCAATACAAAAACCTGGAAAATATTTTTATGTTTCTGAAATGGCCGCTAGGGGGCGTAACTGCAATCTTGAATCTAAAAAAGTGATGTTTCTGTGAATTCTGCTATATTAACCTAATAAAAAAATAACTGATCTTTGAAGTCGAGGATAATCTGAACTTTTTTGTTGGGCACTTTTTGACGTATCTATAAAAATAAAGTGGTGGGGGGTATTCAAAGATTTTAACAAACTTGGGCGCGTTGAAAAAAGATTTTCTTGGGCTACAAATGTTAAAATAATTGAAGTTTGTTAGTTTCACATGTCGTCGCTAGAGGGCTTTGTTACATTCCGACAGAAACGGTTAATTTCGCAAAAATTAAATGCATTGGTATGACTTTTTTCATGAACAAGTAGCTAAATGATGCCTAAACAAGCTCGCGAAAACCGCATCTCGATATCTTGTTCCTAACCTAAAATATCAGCCAAAGAAAGCTTTATAGGAAAATCCTTTAAATTTGTATTATTTTTTAACTATATTTTTCTGGAATTGTTTCTATTATGTAAGTTGTGGTCCTAAAAAGGACCGATTTAAAGGAGGAAGGTTGTTAATGTCCCTGTAAATGCTCGAAATGCTGACCATCACTCTGTGCATTGCTGAGGCCTCTTAAGGGTAGACAAAACTGCAGCTTCAATTTCGGCTCTGAATAGGTTACCTAGAAATTGCGATTTTAAATGTTTGTAGATTTATACACCAGAATAAAATCATCCTGTTTGAAATTACTACGGGCAAGTAAGCAATATTAAAAATTATACGAAAGGCCTATTTTTTGTTTGTTTAAAGGCATATTCACTATGGATATATACGAAAATACAATTAATAGAAGCAGGCAATGAAACAGATACCTAAACAAAACATACATAATCCTCAAATTGTCAATAGTTGTCAATACTTTGGTTACTTTGAGCAATTTTGTGCTTTCAAAATGCGTTTTACGAATAATGAAGCTGTTGATATGCTTGCGGTTTAATTTGAATGTCTTCAGAATGCCGCAGTAGCTAAAAGAGTTTACGCGGCTCGATATCAAAATCGGCGTCCATGCGATGTAAGAGTTTTTCCCGATTAGTGGCGAGCTTACGAGCCAATGGTAGTTTTCGAGCTACGGTTAAACGGCAAATAATTGGAAGAATACAAGAAAATATTAACTGTGTAGGTACTGGGCTATATTGAAGGAAATCCTCATATAAGTACAAGAGCATTATCCACTGAGTTGGGCATATCACGGACAACGGTTCAAAATATTTTGAAGGACCATAGGTAAGTTCTAATGGCCATCAAAACATATAGGTATTCGTTTAAACTTTTTTTAATTACTTTAAGAATGCACCCATGTCATGTCGTTTTGCAACAGGCCTTGAAAGAGGAAGATTTTGATCGAAGGTTAGACTATTGCCATTGGATGTTAGGCATGATACGCGGTCCAAATTCTTTGGACCGATGAAGCCACCTTCAGTAGTGACGGGAGAGTCAATCTGCACAATATGCATTATTGGTCTGTAGAAAATCCCCATTGGTTGCATGAAGTTCAGCGCCAAGGACGTTGGTGTAGCACACTGGGAGGCAGATTTATTGGGCCATATTTTTTCGAGCAACCCCTAAATGGCAATGTATTTCTTCACTTTTTGGCCAAGCAATTAACGTTGTTGTTGGAAGATGTGCCTCTGGAAACAAGGCAAAATTGTTTTGCAGTTGGATGGTTGCCCAGCATTTTGCTATTAATGTGCGAGAGCATATTAATGCAGTATTTCAACAGCGGTGGATTGGAAGAGGAAGTCTGTTTCCATGGCCTCCGCGATCGCCAGACTTAACTTGCCTCGATTTTTATTTATGGGGCGCTTAAAGGACATCGTGTTTCGGACTCAACCTACTACTAGAGAAGATATGAAAACCGATTCGTAACGCAATACGTAACATACCGAGAGCCGAAATTGAAGCTGCAGTTTTGTCTAGTCATGAGAGGCTTCAGCAATGCATAGAGCGTGATGGTCAGCATTTCGAGCATTTACGGGGCATTAAAACCTTCCTCCTTTAAATCGGTCCTTTTAGGGCCACAACTTACATAATAGAAACAATTCCAGAAAAATATAGTTAAAAAAAAAAATTTAAGGGATTTTCGTATAAAGTTTTCTTTGGCCGATATTTTAGGTTAGGAACAAGATATCGAGATGCGGTTTTCGCGAGCTTGTTTAGGCATCATTTAGCTACTTGTTTATGAAAAAAGTCATATCAATGCATTTAATTTTTTGCGAAAATTAACCGTTTCTGTCGGAATGTCGAACAAAGCCCTCTAGGACGACATGTGAAACTAACAAAACTTCAAATATTATAACATTTGTAGCCCAAGAATAGCTCATTTCAACGCGCCCAAGTTTGTTAAAATCGGCTTAGCTGTTTCGAAGATACAGGGGTTATTTAAGAAACCTTTGAATACCCCCACCACTTTATTTTATAGACACGTCAAAAGTGCCAAACAAAAAGTTCAGATTATCCTCGACTTTAAAGATCAGTTATTTTTATTAGGTTAATATAGCAGAATTCACAGAAACATCACTTTTTAGATTCAAGATTGCAGTTACGTTAGCGGCCATTTCAGAAACTTGAAAATATTTTCCAGGTTTTGTATTGGCCGTTTTAGTTAACTTTTTTGCAAGCCTCTACGATGGATAGTTTCCCAGATACAGTACCTGCATTCTTAGTTGGCCACCCTGTACATATCGTCAATTTCCAGACTTTAGTATTGTTTTTATAAACGATTGTTTTTTGCTGTTCACTCCAACGTACACGTTTGGTTTACTATCTGTTTCTTTCGCTGTTTTAGATGACCGAACGTTAGGAATTAGTAGTTTCATAGTGGAACTTCGTCGATGGATTTCTAGAAATAGATGAAGATTGTATGATGTCAGTCCTCTATTGATGTTTACTACAGCTGGCACTTTGGTTTGCTGCCAATGATATTTGTCGAGAATTGTGGGGTTGGTTATTTCATTATTCATAAAATGCATTGGTTTCTCATACAGTTTTATACCATATCGCAGACTTTGTTATTCTAGGCGGAGATCTATTAATGATTGGTTTACTACATCGAGATTGTCTGTAGAAGTTCTAAAGCACCTGTTTGTTATTAGTATAACACTATTCCAAATTGATTTAATTTTTTAGATGTGATTTAGCTGAAGTTTTATATACTGAAGATCCGTATTCCAGTTTGCTTCGTATAAAAGCATTTATTATTTTTTCCAGAGTTGTCTTGTCTGATCCCCAGGTATAGTGATAATCGGATTCTGTTCAGTGATAGTTTACATTTCGACACATCAGATTTTCTATTTGTTTCTTCCATGTAAATTTTGTATCCAGTAACATTCCTACGAATTTGTAATCTTGTACACACTCTATTGTTTCATTGTTTAGGTTCAGTTCCTGCCTTAACAAAAATGGATAACCCTGGTTTTGATGTGTGAGAACTGAAATCCACGCACTTCCCTCACCAGGATATTAATGTCATTCAGTATTATTGTTGACATTTGTTCCACATATTTGCCTTTGTAATTATGCATAGATCATCTACGTATAGTTGTTTTACTGATGCTGTCTGCTACATTGTTTATAGCGTGCAAACGTAACACTGATCTTTGTGGAATTGCGTTTTGTTGTTTCTTAGTGTAAAAGAAAGTGTTACCAATTTTTACACGGATAAACCATTCTTGTAAGAGATTTTGAACAAACCGAAGAAGGTGGCCCTTTATATCCCAATGTAGCAGCGTTTCTAAAACACCATGTCTTCATACAGTGTGATAAGCCTTACGTATGTCAAAAAATATTGGTAAGCAGTATTATGTTGTAGTAAAAGCTTCTTTCACAATTTGTTTGGCCTTGAGATTAATGTTGATCTTGAGACTGGCCACGTGATTGTCCTGTTTGACCTTGAGAAACTGGTAAACCTTGAGAAACTGGTCGACCTTGAGAAGCTGTTTGACCTTGAGAAACTGGTTGACCTTGAGAAAGTTGTTTACCTTAAGAAAGTTGTTTACCCTGAGAAAGTTGTTTACCTTGAGAAAGTTGTTTACCTTGAGAAAGTTGTTTACCTTGAGAAAGTTGTTTACCTTGAGAAAGTTGTTTACCTTGAGAAAGTTGTTTACCTTGAGAAAGTTGTTTACCTTGAGAAAGTTGTTTACCTTGAGAAAATTGTTTACCTTGAGATAGTGGTTGACCTCGTGCGTGGTCTTGGGGTAACCTAACCTACTAGGCCCTCTTGTCATGGTCCCCTTGGCTGGAAATAGTATTCTAATAAAGGGGCCCTAATGCTGACTTGTAAGACAGCTATATTTTCTGTAATAAATGGTGCCTAACGTATATTTCTAGGACTAATCTGTGGTTTGTGGCGCCATCTAGTGACGTATTTTTAAAGTGAGTGTTTCTGTAATAGAAGTTGATCATACGCCTCTTTTCTCTCGTTTCTCCGTTTCTCTCTGGCTCTTTCTCAAACAAACAAATCAATTAATCAAATCAAATTAATCAAAATCAGACTGACAGACCTCGGATTCGACTTTGGGTTGACCTCGTGCGTGGCGTTGCCTTGAACCGAAAAAATTGAGTTCAGGACTTCGAAAAATTTGGATAAGAGTCCTAATGCTAGCTTGCAAGACAGATATAAAACTTGTTCTCGGGTCTGAACCTCTAATTTGAATTTATATAATATATTTATATAATATGAATGAAAATGATTAAATCGTATTAGTGATAGAAGCAGATGCCGTTAGAAATTTTGTCTAAACCATTTACCTTGAGAAAAACTCACTCTCAACTGAACTTGAGTTTTATGGTTTGGCCTTAGTCGGCCTTATGAATTTTCAATGACTTAATCTGACCCTGGATACTTACTACAAATACGCGCATTTGAGTTTTAGTTAATCTAATTCTGTTTGAAGAGCATCAGTTACGGATTTTTTAATTAAATTTATTTAATTTAACTTGCTCTCTGGCTATCGTCTCCCTGCCGTGTTCCCTTGACAGGAAATTTGTTGGTAACACCATCTAGCGGTATATTTATAGGCCTAATTTAGTTCTGTTTGTTTGTTTGTAGAGCCATCTGCTGGTGTACGGACTAACGAATGTTTTTTTTGTAATAGAGGTGGCTCCACCTAGCGGTATATTTTTAAAAGTCCCTGAAATTGTTATAGTGGAAAATTTTTAATAAGGGATACTAACACTAACTAAGACAGACATTTGAACCTACTCTCTGAACTTAGTCTTCTGTTATGGAACACATATTCTGATTTTAATTATGCGTCATAATGTATCATAGGTCTTTTGTTTTTTAATTATGAATTACAATTAATCAGCTTGTCTATAATCTCTAATAAAAATAATAATTCATCATTAAATCTTCAAAATCTCGAAGATCTTCGATTGTGGGTTCATAGCACGACATATTCTTTTTTAAAAATTTAGCAATCCTTTAAATCGTGTATAAAGTAACTATTTTAATTTGAAGGACTAATTTTAAGGAGAACCCACTAACTCGCAGAACAGGTATAGAACAATGAACCCACTCTCGGGAGTACAACAACAACCTCTGTTACGTACCACTTATCTTGGTTTTAATTATGAGTCATCAAACTTTGATCGCTCTGTTTAAAGTATTCAGTTATGATTTATAATTAAATTACACGAACATTTTGAAAATGTTTTGTTTATAAGCTCTAATAAAAAAGGTTTTAAAATGTATTAAAACTATAACTATTTTTATAAGTCGTGTAGTCAAAAGGATCGTAGTAAGGGATGGTTTAGCTCCAGGTCACCGTCAAATCGCACACGGCATAGACTGAGCCAATAACACAGAGACGTATTTCCAACGGTAGTGGTAGTCCGCATACCTCGCAGACGCCGTTAGCGTAGTCCCAGAAAACCTGCGTTGGTATGTTTCATAGTTCCATCCCTGGTAGTGGATGTGGTGGTGGCATTACACGCACATACCAATAATAACACTGTCTCTGTAACAATTGTATAAATTAATTAACTAATAATGATAAAATGTATTTACTCATCTGGACTAGGCTAGACTAGACTGGACCAATTGTAGGTGCACAAATTTTGTTATTGTTGATGTACACACACACACACACACACGCACACGCGCACGCACACACACCACACACGCACGCACGCACGTACGCAGACACGCACGCACCCATGCACGCAAGCAAGCACATACCCACGCACGCACGCACGCACCCGCCCATCCACACAGTTAAAATATTTGGAACTGAACCAGCTGCAAAGTATATATATGACAAAACGGAAATATCGCACCGGCTTTTGCAAAATGGTAGGCGCATCTATAGTCAGTTATCCAAATCTGCCGAGTTCGAAAGTAAATACCTAGAAATATTAAAAACGATTCACAGGACAAGACTGACGTAATCGGGAATAAGCACAGATTCCTATCAAAATTGAACATAAATGGGCGGCTAGTGAGATTGAGCTATGTAAGGAAGTGTACAGTTTTTATAAAAACAAGCAATAGTTAGTAACGTCCCAGATAAATGCCCAATCCACGTTGCATCAAGGTTTATCAAAGCTAACAAATGATGATAGAAACATGCTAAACTCAAGCTTCACACTGGAAGAAATTTCAACTGCTTCAAAACATTTAACCAAAAAAAAAAGGCGCCAGGTATCGATGGATTTACTGTTGAATTCTTCATTCATTTTTGTGAAAAGTCGAGTCATTATCTAGAACTAATAATGGATTCCATAAAAAACTCGGATAACGTCAGTGAAGGTATAAAGACATCCGTAGTGGTATTAATCGAGAAGCAAGGAAGAGATCTGATAAATTTGAAAAATTGGAGAGCAATCTCGTTAACAACGGATTACAAGATATTATCAAAAGCTCTTTCGAACAGAATCATGGATCTAATATAAAATAGTACACTCAGATCAGCTCCTCATACCCCTCCTTCGAGTATCCAACGTAAGGACTCAAAAATTACATTGCATGTGTAAGAACAACCGTAATACGTGGGACTTAAAAATAGCAAACTATTTAATTGTTTTAGAAATTAGCACGATATACAGCACATCCAGTACGTAAAAATTACACCCAAGATATTTGAAAAATTTAAAACTCTTAAGTGCAGAATTCAGACAGAATATCAGTTTTAAACAACAATACTGTCAATAGCTTTAAAACAATATTAGGAGAAGTGTTATGTACTAGAGTAAACGATGAACTACATATAAAAATTGACGCAGAAGTGTAATTTTACAAAAGAAAAACCTGTCTTACGTAGTACAACATTTCTGTGAATAATGTCGCTATCTGCGATAAAGTAAAATGTGAACCTTTATTGTATTTAACGTTATTGATCAATAATAATAATAATAATAATAATAATAATAATAATAATAATAATAATAATAATATTAGTAATCATAATAACACATACACGCACACGCACTCGCACGCCCACGCCTAACAAACACGCACAGCACACCGCAATCAAGAAATCCCGCATACCCGCACACCGGCAGCATCGCACAGCACATTCGCACAGCACGCACATTTGCACAGCACCTCCGCAAAACCGCACACACGCACAACACACGCGCACACGGCAAACACAGCGCAAACGTCACACGCACACCAAATACGCATAATTACGCACACACTGCACACACACCTAACAACGCACACGCACACACAACCAGTACCACGAAACGACAACACACACGCACGCACAACAACATACAGCGCACGCGGCAACCACACAACACATGTACACGCACACGCAACGCACACACGACGCACACGACACCACACACACACACACACACACACACACATGCACACACAACACACCACACGACACAGCACACACACACACAATGCACACGACACACGAACACGCACACGCACACGTAAACACGCGCGTAGCGCACAAGCACAGACACACACATACACGCACACACACACACACACACACACACACACACACACACACACACACACACACACAACACACACACACACACACACACACACACACACACACACACACACACAACACAACACACAACACACACACACACACACACACACACACACACACACTACACACACACACACAAACACACACACACACACACACACACACACACACACACACACACACACACACACACACACACACACACACACACACACACACACACACACACACACACATACACACACACACGCGCGCGCGCGCGCGCGTGTTAGTAATAGACGTGTATTTTTCTGTTCTGTGAATTTTAATTAATACGAGGTTTCAACATGATTGAACATTAATAGGTTTTGACACCAAAGTGTTAATTAAGATTGTAAATATTAAGTGAGTAATTAAGCTCGCGAAAAGACGCATATTTTGTTTAAGTAAACAGTTTTTAAATAACACCATAAGTTTAATATAGGTAATATTGCGTTATAATCATTATTTACATGTACGTACATTGATATTGGGGCGACCTTTCGCCTTTAATAATTCATTGAAATGTTAACTTACATAATTTCCTTTAATTTTTCTGTATCTTAAAATTATGTTTAATCCACCGTTATCTTTGACTGAGACAGGGGATCCCAGATAAGACAAGAAACTACGGTATCTACAGTAAATACAAATAAAAAATCATTTTCAAATGTTGCAACAATTTCATCATTTCCGAAAAAGGATCAAGCTATTATATACCCATCAATCGAAGGACTAACTGTTAAAGATTATGTACTAGCAACAGGAAAGATAGTTGAAGCCAAAAATGTACTGTTTGCATCTAGAATGGGCCACAATCGAATCTGTATTTGTCTATCTAATAAAGACCTTGTTCATACATTTATCGATAATGAGGGAGGTGTAGACATTGGAAACTTATTTTACCGGCTAAAAGAATTACACTATCAAATGTTTCACCGTGTATTCCACATTATGTGCTAGAAAACGAATTAAAAAGGAATAATCTATAATTAGTTTCTCCGTTGTCCTTTATAGGGGCAGGTATTGGTTTAGATGAGTACCAACATGTATATAGTTTTAGACGGCAAGTGTGTATTGCAACCAATTCACAACATGAAGCCAACATTTCCTATTCAATTGTGATTGAATTTGAAGAAGAAGAATATCGGATATTCATTTCAGATGAAAAAATCAAATGTTTTAGGTGCAACAACTTTGGCCACATCGCTTCTATGTGCACACACTCCCAGTACACCGATCGCATTGCAGAAGACCTCATCCCCCTACAGATAGTATCACAAAGTGTAGTTCCATAGAAGCCGTTACCGAATCAAACCATGCGCTACCTAATACTGAAAGTAATAAATCTGTTGCTACAGAAGAAGGTGAGGCGATGGAAGAGGCTGATGAAATGGACAATACCTTTTCTAAAACAAAAAAGCATACAGGTAGTATTTCCAACACTAAAAAACGTAAAGTGGATCAGTTAACTTCGTATGAAAATTATGAAGAAATAATAAACGAATGGACAGAGGGCAATAACTACGTTTTAGACTTCTTGACATTCTCAGATTTCTTAAGTAAGGTCAACAGTCTGCAGGTAGCAAAACACTACACCGAAAACATTCAAAACCTAATAGATCTAATTAAAAAAGTAATACCCGTTTTTTCGCAAAGAGTAGTGAAAGAAAGGTGTAAGCGACTTGTTAATACATTAAACAGAGAATTTTGCAAAGGAAATAATTTGCCATCACCCCCTGATTCCTATAAAAGCTCATCAATGGAAAGAACATCTTCAGTTGAAAGTATATCAAGTACCTTCTAAATTTATTTATCAATATGGACAGAAATTTATTAACAATTTTTACACTCAACGCCAAAAGTTTAAAAACAGAATACAAATAGAAGGAATTATTAACTTTTTTAAATTTTATGTCCTTTTGGTACAAGAAGCCAACATAACTAACATACCATCCATCTTTAGCTGTAACACACACACACTCTTTTAGTTAATTCTCGAACTGTAGAATACAGTGGTACATTGGTAGCAATAAAAAAAAGCTCCAACTTAAATATAATTGAACATGAAGTTTTAATGGAATTATATTTGCAAAGAATTTGATTATCTAACGGCAAACTGCAAATGCAACTGTTATGCGTTTATATACCAAATAATGTCAACATCGCAAATAGTGTAATATCCAGTTTAGAATCCTTTCTATTAACTGTGGATGACAAAGAAAATATAATTATTGGGGGAGATTTCAATTGCACTCTTAACCCGAGATTAGATAGAGATGGATCAATAGAAAGAAGTCTACAGATTTCTGACAACCTAAGAAATGTTATTTGCAAACACAACTTGTCTGATTGTTGGCCATTAATTAACAAAGACCGAAAAGCTTTCACGTACTTTTCAACATCCAAACCAATCTCTGCATCTCGATTAGATCGCTTTTATATATCAAACGGCATCACGTCATTATTAAACAAGGTAACACTTCATGCCACATTTTCGGATCACCTTTCAGTGGCCAGATCCATTACAACAAGCAAACCAGAACCCTCTGCACCTTATTGGAAATTCAATGACTTACTCTTGCAAGATGAGGTTTTTAAAGAGGAAACGACAACCTTTCTAAAA
Organism: Vesta saturnalis; assembly: GCA_036346205.1. Lineage (NCBI taxonomy): Eukaryota > Metazoa > Arthropoda > Insecta > Coleoptera > Lampyridae > Vesta > Vesta saturnalis. Next base: position 12,787 of record JARFJB010002427.1, on the reverse strand, counting down.
TCGGAGTCTCTTGAATTAGACGGTTCTTTAAATTTAATAACCCAATAGGATCGATTAAAGAAAAAATACAAGCTGTAGTGGTTTTTTTTCAACGACATTGAGACGACAACTGAGACATAGTGAGCTAAAATATTTACAAAACCAGATAAATCAATTAGATTTGGATAAGGACAAATCTGGAAAAGAAAAAGTATCAAGCTTACTGGAAAAACAAGAGATGCTTACCTTCGGATAAGCGAAAAGCGACTAATAAAGGCAAGATACGATAGTATAATACATTCTGACCGACCAACAGTCAACAAAAAAATAGGAAACACTTTTCGATCCCTTTCATCACTTAAACATAATAATCAAATATACAAAAATCCGTAGTATTTAATCATTTCCAAAACAAATACAAAAGAACTCCAATTCAACCGAGCATGTCAAATATTTTATATGATGACATTACCGCTTTATCAGACACTGACAAAACGTTTCTGGAACAACCATTCTCACATTTACAATTATCTACAGCACTGCATTCTCTAAATAAAAAAGTGTGCCCAGGATTAGACGGTTTAAGTACTCAATTTTACATCTGTTTTTGGGATATTTTAGGACCGATATTTTTCCAAATGATAACTTTGGCAGCAAGAAGTAAGAATTTACCAAATCAATGACAAAAGCTATTATAACTCTTCTTCCGAAAAAAGGAGATTTATTAGACATAAACAACTGGCGACCTATATCACTTCTGCCAACGGATTATAAAATCCTCGCCAAAGACGAGATTATCTACTGTCACAAAGAAAGTTATAGACCCCGACCAAAGTTATTCTATGCCAAATAGATCTATGTATGATAGTATACACTTACATAGGGAACTAATTTCGTACGCCAATAAAAATAACATTCTAGCCATTATTAACTTGGACCAAAAAGCAGCTTTTGATAACATTTCTCATAAATATCTGTTTTATGTTTTGGAAAAAATGAATTTTGTAAACGTTTTTGTGAACAGCATTAAATTATTATATTCAGCGGCAACTAGCCAAGTAAGATCCAATCTGACAAGAGCTTTTGTATTTCAAAACGGAATTCGTCAAGGATGCCCCTTATCAGGACCTCTTTTTTCAGTTGCTTTCTTCGAACCTTTCTTGTCCCTACCCCGAAAACTTCTAAAAGGTCTTTCACTACCTACTTCCCCCGTTACCCGCTTTACCGTAAGTGCTTACGCGGATGACGTGTCAATTTTCATAACCAGCAAAGACGATTTTAAAAACCTCGAAAAATGCTATCATGCGTATGCCAGTGCACACGCACACGCACACGCACATCCACAAGCACACGCACGCGCACACACACGCACACGCACACGAACGCGCACACGCACACGCACCCGCACACGCACACGCACACGCACACGCACACGCACACGCACACGCACACGCACACGCACTCGCACACACACGCACACGCACACGCACACGCACATGCACAAGCACACGCACACGCACATGCACATGCACAAGCACGCGCACGCGCACGCGCACCCGCACAGGCACACGCACTCGCACACGCACACGCACACGCACACGCACACGCACACGCACTCGCACTCGCACACGCACACGCATACGCACACGTACACGAACGCGCACACGCACACACACACACGCACACGCACACGCACACGCACTTGCACACGCACTTGCACACGCACTTGCACACGCACACGCACACGCACACGCACACGCACACGCACACCCACACCCACACACACACACACACACAGAGTCAAAGGATTTTAGTTTCTGAATTAATTTACCCTGGTCTACACAATCGAATGCTTTTTCTAAATCGCAAAACATAGCACCTACCCATTGTCTGCGCGCACGCACGCACGTACGCACGCACGCACGCACGCACGCACGTACGCGCTCACGTACACACACACACACAGAGTCAAAATTATAGGATGTTAGTTTCTGAATTAATTTACCCTGGTCTACACAATCGAATGCTTTTTCTAAATCGCAAAACATAGCACCTACCCATTGTCTGTTTTCGGTACCGTCCACCACATATTCTATAAGAGTGTTAATGGCATCAACTACAGACTTACTTTTACGAAAACCAAATTGACTGCTAAAGAATACGTTGTTTGTTTCAAAATATTCAATTATTTGGTCTTTGATTAATATTTCAAATACTTTAGAAAATATGGGTACAAGATAAATGGGTCTGTAATTACTCATATCGTCTCGAGCTCCTTTTTTGTATATAGGAATCACTTTAGATATTTTTAGACAGTCTGAAAATATTCCTTCCTTTATACAAAAATTAATTAATTTAGTTATTGGAGCAATAATGATATCCTTGACATATTTTATTATTTCTGCATTTAGACCATAAATATCTCGACTTGGTTTATTCTTTAATTTTTCTATTGCATCACGTAACTTGATTTCAGAGGCCATATTGATAGTAAACTTTGATTTTAAATTTAAAATTGGTTACCACAAGTCGGCAATGTACTTATTACGCTTTTTGATAGTGAAATATAATAATCATTCAATTTATCAACATCGAAATTGGTTACATCACTCAACACTTTCCCTTTTCTATTCTCATTAATTATATTCCAGTAAGCCTTAGTGCTGTTGCTATTTTTTTTAATTATTTTACTGTAGTGAATCATGGCTTTAGCTTGTTGTAATTTATTTTTGTAATTGAATCGAAGTTTTGATACCTCCTGACTTAAGCTTAAATTTGGATACTTTCTGTTTAACTTGACTAATAGGTTTAATTGTTCTTTCGCAATTTTTAGCTCGGACGTATACCACAATAAATTTGTTTTTAATTTTTCGGTTTTTTTTACCACTAAAGGAAACATGTATTTATCATCTGTTAGTATAGCTATACATTTTGAAAACCTATTACTAATAGTCATCTGAGTGTCACTCACAAAATTCCAGTTTACAACTTCTAGCATGTTGTATTTACCTATACTGGTAAAAGGTCTGTGGATAATTTGATGTTTACCATAATTACCCGTTCTAAAATTACATCTAATGCTAATACCTACAGCTTTATTATCAGATATTGAAGGATCAGTAAATTGTCATACCAGCGATTGTTGGTGGAATTGTTTCCATGACAATTTTCAACGATTTGGTTAAGCCAGTATCATTTCTGAAAACGCGTTTTGATGTCGATTTCATTAGAATTACTTATTATTTTATATGCTACATTTTCGAGTATATCTTTGAAGTTTCTATCGCAAAACCTTTTAATACTACATCATTAAATCATGGTGTTTCAGATTGCAATATCCATTCTGTTATACTTTTGTCTTTGACTACAACAATAAAGTCTGCTCTGAGGAATAAATCTCTAACTGTTGCTTTGCATTCACACAGAAATAAACCTGCAATCTATTACACTACTTGTAAGTGCTGCTAAAAATTCAGCAACTGTTTAATTAAAATACTCAGCTTTTGGGTTTCTCAATGCTGTATTATCTTGATATATAAATCTACATTTCGACAATAATTACAGTTACCGTCCTCAGTAAGTAGCAATATATTTAAGAATTGCGTAAGATTTATGGAATATGAACAGGATGAAACCACAAACATAAACTTGCTATTAATGTAACAGTTTGATTTACATATAAAGCCAACTATGGAATCTGATATGATGCAGACATATATATATATATATATATATATATATATATATATATATATATATATATATTTATTCACTATATGAGGTATCTTAAACGCGCAATTTAGGCGCTGCATTCAATTTTTTGAAAATTTAGAGGTTGAAAAGAAAAAACCGTATTGAGAAATGTGTAACACTAAAATTTTAATGGTTGATTAGTCATAGACTGTGCTACATAAAATCGTAAAAATAGTAATATTATCTTTTTTAATTTTCGAGATATCGTAATGCAAAGTTTAAGATTTTCAATCATAGATAAATTGATTTTTTTAAATGGAAAGGTATACATTGTTTTACACTGTTAGATAGGAAATTTAATTACATTTTTTTTGATATAACATTGTTGGTATTTATGTTTTGCCGTTTTTTGATAATCCAGCTTTTTTACTGAATTTGCAAAGTTTAGGAGGTTTAATCATAGATAACTTGATTTATTTAAATGGAAAGGTATACATTGTGTTACATTGATAGATAGGAAATTTAATTACAATTTTTTTGATATAACATTGTTGGTATTTATTTTTTGCCGTTTTTTGATAATCCAGCTTTTTTACTGAATTTGTCGATTTTCGTAGGTTTACATATGTATGTATAATTGTTTAAATCACATCAAGCTATGAAAACAAAAGAATATTAGAAACAAAATTCAGCAATAGTATCTGTTTTGTCATTTCGCATGTATGTTCATATACGTAACACGTTTATTTACGAACTATAATGAGTAATTTTTTCCAAAATGAATTAGTTGGATATCCTAAAAACGAAAGAGCTAAAGTTGTTACAAATGAAGAAAATGAATTTCGTGTACTTGTAGCTACAGTTGAAAACCCCCACGTTAGTATTCCGAAATTAAGTGACAATTTAGAAATCAGTCAAACTTCCGTGAGATGAATGTTAAAGAAAAATAAATTTCACCCCTATCATGTACAATTACATCAAGAGCTGAAAGAACAAGATTTTCAAAATCGAATTAATTTTTGCCAGTGGGTTCAGTTAAATGCGAACGAAAATTTTATATCGGGGATATTATTTACCGACGAATGTACATATCATCGAAATGGATTTGTGAACAGACATAATTTTCATTTTTATTCAAATGAAAATCCACACCAATTTCGGTTAGTCTCTCAAAATAAAGGGTCAGTGAATGTTTGGGCAGGTATATTCGGCGAACTATTGTTGGTCCTTTTTTTTTTCAATGGCACACTCACTGGGGTAGAATATCATAATTTTCTAGAAAACGAATTATATCATTTATTGGAGAATGTACCTTTGGCTCAAAGAAGAGGTATGTTTTTCCAACAAGACGGGGCACCTCCTCATCATGCCAGAATTGTAACCCAGTGGTCAAATTCGACGTTTCACGAAAATTGGATAGGAAGACTCCATTGGATTTTTTCGTTTGGGGCTTTGTGAAGAATAAAGTATATGAGGAAGAACCAACAACTGCTGAGAATATGAAATTGCGAATTAGAAATGTTTTTGCTACAATTACTCCTAATATGTTAGATCGAGTTGAATCTTCTTTTATTAAAAGAATTCAGTATTGTCTAAATCAGCGTGGTCGACAGTTTGAACATTTAATTTAATGTTATTTTCTTCCAAAATCGATAAATTCAGTAAAAAGCTGGATTATCAAAAACGGCAAAAAATAAATACCAACAATGTTATATCAAAAAATTGTAATTACATTTCCTATCTATCAATGTAACACGATGTACATATATATATATATATATATATATATATATATATATATATATATATATATATATATATATATATATGTATATATATATATATATATATATATATATATATATATATATATATATATATATATATATACCTTTCCATTTAAATAAATAAAGTTATCTATGATTAAAATCTTAAACTTTGCAAATTCAGTAAAAAGCTGGATTATCAAAAACGGCAAAACATAAATACCAACAATGTTATATCACAAAAATGTAATTAAATGTCCTATCTAACAATGTAAAACAATGTATACCTTTCCATTTAAAAAATCAAATTATCTATGATTGAAAATCTTATACTTTGCATTACGATATCTCGAAAATTAAATAAGATAATAGTACTATTTTTACGATTTTATGTAGCACAGTCTATGACTAACACATTTCTCCATACGGTTGTTACAATTTTTCTTTTCAACCTCTAAATTTTCAAAAAATGGAATACAGCGCCTAAATTTCGCGTTTAAGATACCTCATATAGTGAATAAAGTGCACTTAAAATTAACCAGGGAATCCAAATTTATAATAATATACGGTATGTTCCAATTAAAAAAATATAACTTTGTGTTGTAATACCCTGTATACGAGTAGTAATTTTTGCGAAAATATTTTCTAATTGTAACCCGAAAGATACCACACAATCCTGCAATAAATAATTTTGAAAACGATATTGTAAACACTCATAAAGCTTCGTCCACGCACTATTGGCGGACCCTGTATATATATATACAGGGTGAGTCAGTTTTTTGTAGACAAACTTTAACAGGAGATAGAACACATGTTTCTAAAAAGAAAAGTTCCTATAAACATATGTCGTAGAAGGCTTCGTTTCCGAGATACAGGGTGTTGAATATAATTTTTTTTTCTCACATTTTCATTATAACTCATAAACGAATGCTTAGATTTTTTTCATGTTGGGGGGATAATGTCTATTAATTAAGGGGCATAAAACAAGCGATAAGAATGTTCACAAACTTGCACAGTGGCGGAGTGGAGGGGGTGCTCAACCCCTTTCATAAACATAACTTCTACGCCAATGACTATTTTTTAAAAAAACTGTTATTTTTATTATCTACATACAGTTTAACAAAAATAATGTACCTTCTTCTGTTGCGTATGTGGTGCATATAGGCATGAAGAGCTACATTCACTAAAAATACAAGATACTGTCCAAAAAGACGCAGCAACGCTTGTTATAACAATCCCGGCCCGAAAAGCAGCATCAAGAGTGTATTTCCGTGGTAACTGAAGGCGAAGGTGTTAATTATCTGGAATTGTATCAGAAATATGTTCAACTACGATCAGCACATTACCTACCCCGAAGGAGTACACAGGGCATTGCTTCCGGCGAAGCTCTGCGTCTTTGGCGGCAGATAGTTTGTTAAAACGGCTATGAACTTACGATCTGTTCTTTGCTAGAGAACTGAGTTACCAACTACGCTACCCAGGGAGCAAATCCCACTTGATTTAAACTTAATCAGTACTAATAAAAATTCATACAAATTAAGTTTAAATCCATGCAATTTGGTCAATTTTTATGCAAAGTTTATGTAGTTTCAATAATTTGTTCCAAAACTAGTCTTATTTCATTTTCTCGAGGAGTGGGGAGATCCACTTTTACACTACACTAAATTTGCCACCAAATTATCCGCCTCTATTTAACAGTTACTGCAACAGGTACAGGTACTGTCAGGGGCCGCTTTAGAGGTTCTGCCGCTCTAAGCAAGAAAAAATTTTGCCGCTCCCCTACCCTCTTGTCCTATCTGAAAAATGTAATATATGGTTTTTAACTTTCATTTGATGATCTTGGTATATTTTTTCTAGTTTTTGAGTTTCATTTCATTAATCCCAAGTCACACTAAAGGAACTTATTTATTTTTTACTACTTTTTATAGGACAACACATTCAAGAAAATTTAAAAAAACATTTATTTATAATACTTCACATGGTATTGGTATGTGTCTAGTGGCATAATATAACCAAAATACTAATACTAAAAAAGGACAGGGAAAACCATGAAATAAACATAAAGCTAACATTAATAAAATAACTTTTTGCGCACTTTTAGTTCGGAAAATTTTCTTATGATATTATTAAAGTCTAAGGAATTACACAGTTCATGCTCAATAGAAATCATAGCTAAACCTGATAATCTGTGTTGAGTTGTATTTGTTCTAAGAAAATTCTTGATTAATTTCAATTTCGAGAAGCTTCTTTCGCCGCTAGCTACCGAAATAGGAAGTGTTAATAATATTCTCAACGCGACACTGACATTTGGTGCAAAATTTAGTTCACTAATAAACTGCAAAACTTCACTTGGTGATTTTTTGTTTGGAATCATAGTTGATAATATTGACAGTTCATCTGCAAGTTCTATTGCATTAATATCTGAAACGTTTTTATTAGTTAAAGCCAACTCAAGGTTTCTGCAGTGTGTCATTAATTCCTCTTTACGTAAACTTTGTAATTTGCTTACATCATACAAAAAAGCAAAAACACCGCTGTGCTCGTTCAGTTGTTGGAATCTTGTTTCCAGAGAATTAATTGCACAATCTATTAAATGAAGGAAGAATTCGATTTTATATTTATCTTTAGGATCTTGGATTGGTTCATCCCTGTATTCATATGAAAATTGTCTCTTTTTTGATCTTACTCTATGCCTTGGTATAGTTTCTTTAAATTCAGAAGAAACGTCTATGTCAGTTGCTAATTCGGCCGACTCTTCTAACATATCGTTAAAAAACTCATCCGACCTAATATTTTTAAAGAAACTTTCTGTATTTTTTATTAATGAAACGGCCGAAGAAATTTCAAAATTTTCTGTTTGCAAAAGTTTGCTGACTGGGTTTATATGGCTTAAAATCTTATACCAAATAACTACAGAACATAAAAATTTAAATTGTTTAATTTGGGTCAACAATCCTGAGGCTTCATCTCTTATTGTCGGTTCCATATCAGTATCTTCATAGATTTTTAAAAGAGCATCATAAATATTACCGATCTGAAATCGTAATGGTTTTACAGAATCTATGCGACTTTCCCATCTTGTGGTGCTTAAAGGTTTAAGAGTAAAATCTTTAACATTGTCCAACAAAATAGCCCAGCGAAAAGTTGAGGATGAAAAAAATAAATACAACTTATGAATTATATTAAAAAAATGTGTAGCTTCCAAAGATGTTTTTGGCATGTCGTTAACTACCAGGTTTAATGAATGATTACTACAAGGCACGGAAAAAGCACAAGGGTTTAGATTACGAATTCTGGATTGAACCCCAGCATGTTCACCACTCATATTAGAGCCATTGTCGTAACCTTGTCCTCTTATGTTTTTCAGAGATAATCCTAATTTATCTAGCTTCTCTAGTAAAACGTTTGTTAAGTTTGAACCTGTGGCTCTTTCAATAGGGATAAAATCTACAAAATGTTCATTTACTTTCACTTCCATTGTATTTTTGTTATCCTCTTTATTCGCAATGGAGAGATACCGAACAACCATCGTCATTTGCTCCGTCTTACTCAAATCTGGAGTACAGTCCAATATAATTGAGTAAGGCTTTGTTTACTTCAGATGTAATATGGTTTCGAATAGTATCTTCTAATAAGTCTATAATTTCATTTTGAATATTTTTTCCTAAATATGAAGTTGTCTTAGTTTTTGCATGATTCATCACTCTTGTTATGTGTTGTTCCATGATAGGATCAAATTCTCCCAGTAACTGCACTAACTTTAAAAAATTTCCATTATTATGTGCATATAACTTGTCTGTTTTTCGTTGAAAGGCCAAACAGTTTTGTGCTAAAGTTTTTGTAATTGAAACGATTCTTTGTAAAACACCATTCCAATATTTGATTTCTGCGTTTGTTATTCTTTGAGCTTTTGAATCAATAGTTTGGTTCGTTGAAATTCTTTTGTTTAATTCTATCCAAGATTTTTGACATTCCATATGATTTTTTGAACACTCATGTGTTTTTATGATTTTTCCCACATTTTTCCAATTGCCGTATCCTTCTTGTGCTAAACTAGATGAAGTTGAATTAAACAGTTTACAACAAAAACAAAAAATGGTATTTCTAATTCTGAATAAAGCAACCAATCTCTTGTAATGATTTCGCCATTGCTTAACTTCCTTTTGTAATAAAATGGAGAAAATCTTCTTCCATTTGCATCTGCCGGATAATCAAAATGTTGCTTAATTTTTGGTGGTTTAGATTTTACCAGAATCAATCTTTATGCTTCTCCTAATCTCAGAGGCCAATTAGCAGGATCAGAACTTAAAGGTGGTGAAGTTTCGGGTTGAATAAATGAAATTTCGTCTTGTTCAGAATCTACATGTGTGTTGCTTATTTCTAATTCTTCCTTGTCAACAACCACGTCACTGCCCGTGTCCAGTGGCAGAGAAGAAGCTTCCATAATTTCTAGTTTGCTTTCATCTGTACTTGTTGACGGTGTAGGTGGGTTTTCCCCGGATTTTAAAAAACTTAACAGAGATTTTGCTTGCTTTTTTGCTACAACTTCTTTCTCTAATCTCTTCCTTTTGTATTGAGAGCCAGAAAGCCGTTTTCTATTGTCGGACATTTTCTATTACACAATCTATACAATTCAAGAAAACTTATGCAATGTAATGAAATATGGAGGGCATTTGATTTTTTTGGATTTAAAAAAAATCAATTTTTTGCTATTAGTTTGTTTTCTACAATTTATGCCTTGAACGCAATATTGAGCAAGATGTGAGCCTCCTGCGCGGTCGGAAAATTTTAACTTAAAATCGTTAATTAATTATTTTTATCAAAACATTGTTCTTGGTTGCCGATGTAATAAAAAATATATATGTAATACTAATAGAGAGCAGAAAATACGTTACCTGACGTCAAAATATTTTTACGAATAATTCCCTATACTGCACTTGTTCGTGTGTACACTAACTACACTGAATGACTGACAAATACTATAGTACGTACCTATTTAAAAAAATGAAATCAAGCAAATCCCTTATTTAAAATGCATGTATTTTCTGCTCTCCCTCCGTGGTACATCTTTTAACTGGTAGGAAGTTTGTTATGTTAAGCTGATTATACAACCATAAATATGCCAGTCAGTACCAAGATAAGAATAAAACTGTTGACGGTTAAAAAATGATTTCAAATTTAAAACAGCACACTTTGCAAAATATTACTTTGTCATAATTTGATTTATGGTTCTCTTTATAAACCAAATACCCTTGCCCTCTCTTCAATCTATATTTAAATTATTTCAAATAATAATTTGTACGTATTCCTATCAAATTGTTAATTGATAAAGGCGAACAGATATGCTATAAAGATAGCGCATACATTTCTTAGGAAATTTGTTTTCAAATTACATAGTATTAGTTATTTTGCAAGAAACGTTGACAACGAATGTTTTAAAAGGTGCATAATTCAATATTTTCTAAAAATATATTTTTAATACTAACTCAGAAATGAATAAAAAAAACAACGACACAATTTAGATTTACCATAGTAAGTACTTGAGTTATTTCAATGATTTCAAGTTTTAAAGGCTGTTAGTGTTACAAGTTACAATCAATAGAATAATCACATAGTTCAGTTTTTATTTCGGAAAAGCAAATTATGAAATTTACCGCTTTAAAAAAAGTTGCTTATATCACTTGCATTGTACACTGGTAGGTTTGTATTTGTACTATATCCTTATTTATTGTCGGATTAGGGGACAGGATTAACTTTAACAATAGGAAAAATTTAAAGGGTTTCTTCACATTTTGTTCTATTCGTAGAATTTTGTATACAATTAACATTTTCTGAGAAAAATACTTAAGAATTTTTTCTCGGCATCACTATTTTGTGAACTCCCCGTTAAGGAATGTTTTATTTTTTTTTATAATTTTCAATGGGCGGAAAATGCCGCCTGCCTCCAGGCTTGCCGCTCTAGGCAATTGCCTACCTCGCCTACACCTAAAGCGGCCCCTGGTACTGTAACGGGTACCTGCATTTTTCCTTTATTGCAATCGCGACTGACGCTAACATAAAAAGTAAGACTGACATGAAAACTCTAGTTTGCTTAAACAATTGTCAACTGTCAGTTAAATTAATTTACTGGTTGAAGAAAATGTTAAGTTTGCGAGAAAAAATTGAAATTGTTTTAATTTGCGGTGAAAACACACCTCATAGACAAGTAGTTAGTATTTTTAATGCACGGCACCCTAACAAAAATGTGCAACAGTATACTGTATCTAGAATTATGGATAAGTTTAAATCAACAGGCTCGTTAAAATAGTATATTAAAGTATAAGTGGATAAAAAGGTCTTTAAAACACGCGGCACAGCCGGAGTGCTCGAAATAGAGTAAGTGTTTTAAGACCAGTTATCCACGAATACTTTACGCTATTTTTTTTATTGGTGCACTTTGAAATCATAAATACTAGTATTATTACTAGAAAAAATGGAAATAAGAATAATAATGTAAAATATGTAAAAAAAAATTAATATATCTAACAATACTAACCGTACTTTCTATTTTCATTTATAAAATTAAGTGTTAAGCAATGTTTAAATAAAGGTTTTGAATTTGTTAGTATATTTTATTTGACGTTACAAGGTACTTCTGTCAGATCAATAATCAAAAAATTGTCATTTAGATGAATTTGTTATTTTATTTTATTTTGCCACCATAATGTTTTTTATACGCCTCCAAATGCGGGCGTAATGTGGTCTTTATAGCACGGAAATGTCATTGATGCTAAGCAGCATGATTGACAGCAAACACATGACATGATATATAATAGCAATATCACAGTATCTTAGTAACAGCAAATTAGCCTACTGTCGACTTTATTTCACTGCATTTGCATTTAAAAACTTGCCGAAAATACTGAATCTTTTTAAAATTTTGTTCCAGTTTCATGGTGCAAAATAAAATAAAACATTAGTAACGGGCATAATTGTAGATTATGCCCTTAATACATAAATTCATTATACGCCTCCAAATGCGGGCGTAATGTGGTCTTTATAGCACGGAATGTCATTGATGCTAAGCAACATAATTGACAGCAAACACATGACATGATATATAATAGCAATAACACAGTATCTTAGTAACAAAAATATACTGTCGACTTTATTTCACTGCATTTGCATTTAAAAACTTGCCGAAAATACTGAATCTTTTTAATATTTTGTTCCAGTTTCATGGTGCAAAATAAAATAAAACATTGTATGTACCACGGGCATAATTGTAAATTATGGCTCTCAGGAATATAAAAGCCCTCTTCTGATCTTCTGATTATGCCCTTAATACATAAATATCTATTACGTTACAA